>JAWRVF010000135.1:0-32500 GCA_036785485.1 Physcomitrellopsis africana | reverse complement strand
TATAATAGTAAAATTACTTTAAATCTACTAAAAATCCTATTTTATATATAATTAACTAAAAAGATATGAGATTCTTTTTAAACCTTTTTTTTATTATTAATTAATCATTAATAAGATTTTTATGAGTTTTTCATGAAGATAAGAGGCCAATATAGATATTAATTCTAATAATTAAGTACTAATTCTAATAATTAAAAAAATACTAAATTAATTAAGATAATTACCTCTAAGACTTACTAAGATTCCATTTTTTCTCCACTAATACTATTCTCCTTCATTTAGTATCATCTAAATATATATCTTCACTTAACAATTATAATTTTAGTATACTAATATATTTTATTTTTTTAAAAATAATTAATGAGTCAATTTGATGATTCACATATAGCGACCATCTGAGACAACTTGCAAAAGGAGAAGAACCTAGGACTAACCTCTCAAAATACTATTGAATAAATAGAAGAATTATCTACAAAAGTTTCAACAAGTATCCAAGATAAGAATGAATGAATTGCTACTAATTTGAGGAAACTAAAGCAAGTTTTGTTCTATAGAATTAAAAAATAAAATTTAAAAAATAAAATCTAACCAAAGAAATAATGATTTAAAAAAATAAAATCAATTAAATCTTTAAAAATAAATAAATAAATAAATAAATAAATGATATATTTAGATTTTTCTTTAATATAAGAAAATTTTAGCATTAATCTTCTAAGGTCTATATATCCATTGGATGTTAAGATTGGTCTTTTCCTGTATTAATACTAGCTCATTGAGATAGCCCATTTTTACAACTAGATTCAAATTTGAGATGCTTCATTAACAACTTGTCTTATGACTAACACTTCAATTTGCCTTAAATGATTATCAAATATAAAATGACAAATTTTAATATTCTATTTTTATTTTTATATTTTTAATATAATTATTCAAAATTATTAGAATTTAATTAAAATACCTTTGTCACTTACTTTGAATTTTTTTGATTGTATAGTGAAGGACTAAAATCTATTAAAAATATATAAATAAATAGATCTATTATTTTTCTTAAATTTCAATATTTATTCTCTTGATTTTACTAAATTTTGATAACTCTAGTTTTATTTACCTCAGATAAAAATAAACATAAGGATAATATTTTTTTTTTTTTGGCATGTGATAAGAATCACACTCTATATTTTTTATATCTATTTTCAAAAAATTTAGTAAAAAAATCTCTTCTATTCAATGTTTGTAACTAAATTGAATTGTTTAAAAAGATTTTTTTTTAACTACATAAGGATCTAATCATAAGGCATCAAAATTTTTTGGAAAATCTAATCTCCTAGCATCTTGTAAAAAGACCAACATGTTAGTCCTAAGAGTTCTAACCTTATATTATTTTTTAAAGGCAATTTTTCTTCTTTTTTGTATAGCCTCTATGTGTTGAGCACTTTGTCTATTAGCCTCATCTAGACCTTTTAGACATTCCAATCTATCCAACAAAGATTGTTTAATTGACAACCTTTTTATCAAAGTGATTCAAAGAGAAGGGATTTCAAATTTAATTGATAAAATGGCTTCTATGCCATAAACAAAGGAAAATGAGGTTGCTTGAGCAGTCACCTCAAACATGGTCCTATAAGTCCATAAGGTTGCAAGAAGCTTTATATCCCAATTCCATGTAAGGATAAAATTCACCCCTCAATCTAAATTACAAAATAGCCTCACTTAAGAATTATTTGTAATTGGTGGTGTAAAGTGAAGGAAGCAATTAGTAAGAAAAACAAGAAGAACAACCATAAAACAAGTGACGTAAATGATATTAAGCAAGTGTACAATTCAAAACTAAATCACAATTTGTTTATTATATTTTCACCTAGTATAAAGTAAAAGTCAAAAATAAAAGTTATATTTTTGAATAGATGGTTTTTTTTATCTTTCTAATGATATAAAAAATATATAAATCCAAATTATTATGAGTAAGTTATTATAGTTCAAAGATAGAAGATAAATAATAAAAAAATTAAGAAGAAATTTTTTATGCCAAAGATAACTTATTTAAGAAGTCATGAGTTTGAACCTCATCAAGGCTCACAAGTAGTCTATAAGGATATCTTAGAGAGGCCACGAGGTCTTAGTCTTATCCTCCTATCTACATCCAAGGTGCCACAACCCATATGGGACTTGTGCACCTCCCTTCCTATAAGGACTACACTAGCTGCTCGTCCTCCTATTTTCTACTAGTAAAATTCATTTTTTTACATTTTTAACTTCACCATAGTATTTAAAAATGTCCAACTAGCTTAGGAACCTTGAATGGCCTTCAAATCTTGTTCAATTTCTTCATAATGGCTCCCAAGGTAGTAAAATTCATTTTTATCAAAGTCTTCAAAATTATTCTAAAAATTCCTAAAAAATTCTTAATATATTTTAAATAAATTCTAATTAAATTCTAAATAAATTTTAAAGATTTATATAATATTTTTAAAATAATAATATGAATTTAAGACTATTAAATTCTACCTTGGTGATTTTTTATAATAATGAAATAAATTTAAATCAACTAAAAATCCTATTTTTTACATAAATAACTAAACAGATATGAGATTTATTTTTCATGCTTTTTTTACCTATTAAGTAATATTTATATGTTTTTAATAAGTAGTACAAAGAGATAGAAGGCCAATGTAGATATTGGTCTCAATAATTAAATACTAATTCTTATAATTAAGAAAAAATATTAAATCAACTAAGATAATTGCCTCCAAGACTTACTACGACTCTATTTCTTCTCTAGTAATACTATTCTCCTTCATTTAGCATCCTCTAAATACATCTTTACTTCATGATTATAATTTTGGCACTCTAAATATATTCTTTTGTTCTAAAACAACTAGTGAGTCAATTTGATGACTCACATCCCATTTAAAAGTCATTATGGTTTTTCTAAGGATATTAATTAAGGTTTGATTCACCCTCACTGTATGTCCATTGGTTTGAGGGTAATAAGAGATAATCTTCCTATAGTCAATTTTAAATTATAAAGTTAAGTCTTTTATCATTTCATTCAAAAAATACTTGTCGCTATCATTAATTAGGATTTTTAGATATCCAAACTTAGTAATAATTTGCTCATTAAAAGACTTGATTGCTTAATTAATATTATTGGCCTTAATTACCTTTGCATTAATTTACTTAATAAGGTACTCAATTGCTACCACTATGTGCTTCATTCTACTAATAGAATTGAAAAAAACATCTCTAATATAATCTATTCTCCATTTTTCAAATGGAACTAAAAATAAAGATACATGAAGAGATAAGCTCATTTGAAGGTCATTTTTACCATACTTTTGACATGCATCATATATTTTAATATAGCTATGGGCATCTTAGAATAAAGTAGGATAGTAGAAGTCGGCTCAAAGATCTTCTATATTATCAATGTTCTCAAAAAATGACTTCCACATGCACTATCAGGCATATCGATAAAATTATAGAGATTTATTTTTTCTTCACACACCTTAATATCCCATCTATTCTACATTGATATAATTTGCCACCAACTATGGCAAAATATACTATTAATTTGAACCTCCCAGCGTTCTATTTTAGATAAATAAAAAGATAAGATTTAAATGATTAAAAATTTGGTAATTAATTCATACCAAGTAGAGGTGGTTGAAACAACAAATAGACTTTTATCTATTAAGGCATCATCAATTGGAACTTCATCTATTTGATTTGATAACTTGGATAAGTGATTGGCTTGCATATATATTCTTTCTAACTTGTATTCTACTATATAATCAAATTCTTCTAATAGAAACATCTACCTTATCAATCTACCACTCAACTTTGTCTTATTAATAAGGTACTTAATTACCATGTGGTCTATAAAAAATACTATTGGATTTAAGAAGATGTAATATTTAAATTTTTTGATGGAAAAAACCATGGTCACGCGTTTTTGTTCCATGATAGTATAATTTTTTTTATAAGATATGATTTTTTATTAGCAAAGGATATGGAATAGTCCTTCCCTCTTTTTCTACTTGTTTGATATAAGGTGCTTCCTACCGCCATAGACAAAGTATCACAAAGCACATAAAAAGGTAATGATTAATTTAATAGTCTTAAAATATGGTACATGCTAAATTTTGTCTTAAGAATGTCAAATACCTCTTAGTCTCATGGACATAAGATTTACTCCAGTAAATTATCTAAGTAATAATAGACCAATAGAAGTAGGTAAAATAAGTTGATTTGATAATATCTGATAGAAAAGCTTCCTAGAAGCTTCATAGATGCGAAATCACCTTTATACATGTCTATAGGTGATTGGTAGGTTAGAAACTTGGTCAACAAGGTAGCCACATGGCGCACATGTTGGTAGCTTGTAGAACAAGCTAGCCATGTATCACACATGTTGGTAGCTTGCGGAACAAGCCAAGTACGTGGCGCACATGTGAGAAACTTGTCGTGCAAGTTTGACACGTGTCTTACAAATTAGACACATGTATGAGGTCCTATAGAATACCGTCACGTAGCTCTTAGTTAGATAGTATTTATAGAGGCAAGAGTGAAGCCCTCTTCACTCTTGTCAACTTCTTTCTTGATCTTAGTCCAATTTCAAGAGTCTTCATGTTTCTAGTCTTTGGCAATAGCCATTCCAGTTTTCTTTTGAATATACATACTTTCTTATTTTATTTTGTGACTTTACTTTGACACAGTTTTTATTAGATTATACATCTTTTTTTAGTTCATGTCCTTGACAGATTGACAAGAGTACACTTATAATATCATAGCTTTGTCTTGTCTTGATTTTAAGAGTGGATTACCCTTTTTTTTCTTGATAAGACACAAGCATTTTAGAAGTTGCGGATTACCCTCTTCTAAACTGATATTATTCCTAAAGTTTTCTTTGTTCTCCCTGTTACTTATCTCGAGTAGTGTTATATATTTTTGAAGTGTTATTATGGCCGAGCTTGCCGAAATAGAAGAAATTCTGCAATAAGCGCCGTCTGAGAAAGCCAGGGGTGTTAGCACATTACATCAGCTCTTTATTTTCCACAGTATGAGGTTACAAATAATGAAGATATGGGTAATATAGTTGATTGATTTAACATCTATACCAGCCATATAATTTACTCCCTACGTTAGACATCATTAAAGTGTCGAGAGGAGCAAAATTGGTCTCATACAGTCCAAGTTTGAAAGTTCATCATTTAAATTAAAGCCCCGGTGATTGAATTGCAACCGCAAAGTTTTCCAACTCTAGGATCATAAGTCAGAAGTTGAGATTTATTGTTTTACTACTTTGGAGTTACGCTTATGCTCTTGATTTTTATCTTTTTGGGTGACGTGATCACGTGTGGATGATTTAGAAGCTTTCTTGAGGTGCAGTCTATGTATGGAGAACATGATGCACCTTCGTGTTGTTTGCAACCATGTTCTAATAGACTGCTTCCTAATGATGCATATTCGTAGAAACCCTCGCACTCTTAGACAACTAGCAATTGAAATCAAGTGGGATGATGCTGCACTCATCAGTCAGTTTTTCTACGGATTACAATATGAAGTGAAGAAATTGATGCTGAACTTATCCGATCCTCAAACATTGAGTCAAGCAATAGACTTTGCGGTGAAGTGTGATAATTGGCTTTTTGAATTTAGATCTGAAAGTCATACAAGAGAACCTCAGCGACATTATAATTCAGTGGCAGCACCAATGACTTCTCAATATGTACCTTTAGAAGTCGAGGACATGCAAATTGATGCTATACATTTCAAGCCGCTTACTGAACAAGAAAAGACTCGATGTCATCAAAAAGGATTATGCTTGTATTGCGGAGAATCCAAATACACTACTCAAAATTGTCCAAAAAAACGACGCAACCACAAGATGAGAAGTACGACTGTCAAAGAAGACAATATGTCAAAAAATGAGTTTGTCCAGCCACAATAAGGACCGTGCGGTTGGGATCTTATACAATTTCTAATGAAGGTCCTATCCTCTCCTCACAACCATCTCCTTGTTTTATAATAGATGTGTATTTAAGACCTAATAATTACAAAGCCTCTGCCTTAATAGATTTGGGAGCCTCGGCTTGCTTTTTAGATGAAGAATTTCCTAAAAGCCATAGAATACAGATAGTACAAAAATCTAAACTCGTACATGTTGAAATCATAGATGGTCATCCTTTATCTTCTGAAGATGTCACTCATGAAACACTTCCTCTAGATGTAGTAATAAATGGCCATAATAGTTGCGTAATTTTCAACATAATTAGATCTCCTTCTATTCAAATTATTCTAGGTCTATCATGGTTAGAAAAACACAACCCTCGAATAGATTGGATTTCTTGTACTCTTAACTTTTCTATAAGTATAGCTAACAATATAGTTAATCAAGTAAGAAATCACAAGTCTAGTAGAATTAGACCTGCGTTTGTAGGTGTAAGAGCTTTCTTGTACGCTACAGAAGAAGGATCACCTTTTGTCATTTATGCTACACCTATTTCCAATGATAGAAAGACTTCAAGTAGCATTCCAAGTCAGTATCAAGATTATCAAGATGTTTTTGAGAAAAAGAATGCAGATATTCTTCCAGAGCATCGTCCATATGATTGCTCAATCGACCTTAAAGAAGGAACTCAGCTACCATTTGGACCAATCTATAGTTTATCACAAGATGAATTGGTTGAATTCAAGGCATATATTGACAAGAATTTGGCCAAGAATTTTATACGTCATTCTAAATCTCCAACAAGAGCTCCAATTCTATCTGTGAAGAAAAAAGATGGATCATTGCGGATGTGTATTGACTATCGAGGACTCAACAAGATCACAATCAAGAACAGATATCCATTACCTCTAATATTAGGACTCCTTGACCAATTGAATCAAGCTAGGATCTATACAAAAATAGATCTAAGAGGAGCATACAATCTAGTACGCATCAAAGAAGGAGATGAATGGAAAACTGCTTTTCGAACCAGGTATGGACATTTTGAATATAATGTTATGCCTTTTGGACTTATGAATGCACCAGCTACTTTTTAACATCTCATGAATGATGTTTTTTGCGAGTTCTTAGACAATTTTGTCGTCTGCTACCTAGATGACATTTTGATCTATTCTAAGAATATAGAAGAACATAAAATACATGTTCGTCAAGTATTACTCCTGGCTTTTGAGATCTTGAGTTATCGCCAGAATGGAAAAGTCGCGTCAAAATCGCACTTTTTGCTTTGAATGCGGTTTTGTCAGAAATGGGAGCGAGATGACAAACTTCATCCGATAGCTTTTTCTTTCAAAAAATTACTCCTTGTTAGGATCAGTATGAGATCCCACGACAAAAGAACTTCTTGCAATTATGGATTCTTTTCAAGAATAAGTCGCCATTATCTGAAAGAGCGTTTTGAGTCGATCTTAGTATATGCTCTGGATCACAAGAACACTCAAATATTTATGTCGACCGCAGCGTGTTAAATCGTCGTCGAGCTTCGTTGGAGCGTGTCTTTCATCCAAGATAATAATTCATTATTCTTTTATTGCTAAGAAAACAACAAGGTTTGTCCGATGCCCTTTCTAGACGTTCTTATTTTGCACCAAAAGAAGGAGATGCAGCTTTTGAACAACAAAGAACAGTTCTCTTAAAATCAAAGCAATTTTATCTTCGAGCAATAAAATCAACATTGACTGTTGATTCAACTTTTTTCAAGCAAATTCAGTCAAGTATGTCGTCAAACCCTCTTGTTCATGATATCAAGAATAATTCTTCCAAGTCTCATGATGCTTCTAAATTCAAGTTCAAGAACAATCTACTATATTTCGAAGGACGTCTATATGTTCCAAAAGGAGAAGCTCGTTTACGTGTTCTTCAAGCACATCATGATTTTTCAGCGGCAAGACATTTTGGATACAACAAGACTTTGGAACTTATATCAAGAGATTTTTAGTGGCCTCAAATGTGGAAGGTAGTCAAAGACTTTGTACAATCATGTGATATCTGCTCAAGATCAAAGACTCCTCGTCATCGACCTTTTGGGCTTCTTCAGCCATTACCTATTCTAGAACAACCATGGTCTTTTATTTCTATGGATTTCATCACAGATCTTCCAAGCTCAAGATCTTATGATTCTATATTTGTGATAGTAGATCGGTTCACCAAGATGGCACATTTTGTGCCATGCACAAAATCTATCACAAGTGAAGAAATAGCTAAGCTTTTCATTGATAATATCTATCGCTATCATGGATTACCTAAGGATATTATATTGGATAGGGGAATTCAATTTGTGTCAAGATTTTAGAGAACCCTTTTCAAGATCTTAAAAGTGGACATAAAATTATCTTCAGCTTTTCATCCTCAAACTGATGGAAAAACAGAGCGCGTGAACCAAATCTTGGAGCAATATTTAAGGTATACCATCAACTACCAACAAGATGATTAGATAGCTCTTTTGCCATTGGAAAAATTTGCTTATAATAATACGATACATTCTTCTACGCAACAAATACCTTTCTTTGCCAATTATGGTTATCACCCACGACTTGATGCTTTTGACTTTTCAAAAGTTGATAATCTAGCAGCAGAAGATTTGGCAAATCGTTTGTCAGAGCTACATGCAATAATGAAGGTGCAATTAAAAGAAGCTCAAGAACGACAAAAAATAAATACACATGCGTATTGCAAGGAACAACCACAATTCAACGTGGGGGACAAGGTATGGTTACTTCGTCATAATATCAAGACTACTCGTCCTTGTGATAAGTTGGACTATCGTAGGCTTGGACCTTTTCCTATTTCTGAACAAATCAATCCAGTTGCATATCGATTACACATACCAGAGTCCATGAAGATCCATCCTGTATTCCACGTGTTACTACTCGAGCCATACAAGATAGTGGACATACAAGGAAGAAGACAAATACCACCGCCTCTTGTAGAAGTGGACAACAATAAAGAATTCGAGGTTGAAGAGATTTTAGATTCAAGGCGGCGCCGAAATCGATTGGAATATCTTGTGCATTGGCAGAGATACGATATTAGTGAACGCACATGGGAGCCATCAAAGAATCTAACAAATGCATCAATAAAAGTTAATGCATTCCATCGACGACATCCATCAAAATCAAGATAAATACTCAAAAAAATCTTCGTTATAAAGCAAGGCAGGTTCTATAGAGGTTTCATCCTACTTTGTATCATTATTTGTCATTAGATTTTGTTTGTGCTAAAGAGATGGAGGATCAACAACCAGCGAATTCAGCTCAAGAGCCATCATTTGCTAATTTATCGGACGAGACATTACGACTATCACAACCTTCAAGATGACGGAATAGAGATGAAGATCGTGAAGAACGACATGTCCTTCCTCAGATTGATGGCAAAATACAACGTGTTTGGTATCACGACCTTGGAAGAGACTCTCGATGTTTGGTGATACTTTTAGAGGTAGGAACTACTCCTGATGGTGTTCCTAATGTTTTCTTTGAAGGAAGTTATGAAGGCCTCAACAATGATCAAATAACAAGGTGGTCCTCTCGCCCTGGTATGGAACATTATCGATGGCTGAAAGGACCTATCAACTACCTTTGAAGGGAACAAAGATCTGAGTATGTGGCAAGCACAATTCGACGTATTTTGGACTTTCTCAACATGTAATCACCGCTCCTCGTGGAACTCGTCCCTAGAAGGGGGGATAATGTCACGGACATAAGATTTACTCCAATAAATTATCTAAGTAATAATAGACCAATAGAAGTAGATAAAATAAGTTGATTTGATAATATGTGATAGAAAAGCTTCCTAGAAGCTTCATAGACGCGAAATCACCTTTATACATGTCTATAGGTGATTGGTAGGTTAGAAACTTGGTCAACAAGGTAGCCACATGGCGCACATGTTGGTAGCTTGTAGAACAAGCTAGCCATGTGTCACACATTTTGGTAGCTTGTGGAACAAGCCAAGTACGTGGCGCACATGTGAGAAACTTGTCGTGCAAGTTTGACATGTGTCTTGCAAATTAGACACGTGTATGAGGTCCTATAGAATACCGCCATGTAGCTCTTAGTTAGATAGTATTTATAGAGGCAAGAGTGAAGCCCTCTTCACTCTTGTCAACTCCTTTCTTGATCCTAGTCTAGTTTCAAGAGTCCTCATGTTTCCAGCCTTTGGCAATAGCCATTCCAGTTTTTTTTTGAATATACATACTTTCTTATTTTATTTTGTGACTTTATTTTGACACAATTTTCATTAGATTATACATCTTTTTCTAGTTCATGCCCTTGACACTTAATATTTTTTATTCTACTCAAACTTCTCATTTTTTTATTGAAGTCTAATAATAGATATAAAGATGGTAGTATAGTTGTGTATCACTTTCCAATACCATTCAATGTGCTCTAAGATTCTTTGTATCTTCTTTATTTGTGAAAGAGGTTTTAATTCCAAAATCACCTTAATCTTCGTTGGATCTAATTTTCTACTATTTTTTGATACTACGTATCCTAATAAGACTCTTCTTTTAACTATTAAAAGTATTTTATCAAGATTTAAAGTAATCCTAGATTTTTTACATCTTTGAAGATAAGACCTTATACAATCATGATGTGTTATCTTAAAAGTCTAGGTGTTAAAATCATCAATAAATACTATCATTGATTTATATAGTAAGTTTGAGAAGGCATATGACATTATTCTTTGAAATGCTGAAGGAGCATTACAAAGTTTAAAAGACATAATCACATAGATGAAAGTGCCTTAAGCTGCAATAAAGGCTATTTTGTGATAATCTTCTAGGACTATGGAAATTTGATTGTAATCTGAATATCTATCCATAAATATATACAATTTGTACCTAGCCACCTCTTCTAAAATGATATTTATAAATGAAAAGAGGAAGTGATCCTTTTGAATGTACTTGTTAAGCTTCCTATAATCTATGCACATTCAAAATTTTTCATTCTTCTTTTTAACTAACACCATTGATGAGATCCAATCCGTAATTTCTATGAGTTGAATAAATCCAACTTACAAAAAAAAATCTAATTTGGCTTTGATAATTAATTTCAAATTGAGATTCATTCTTTTTTCTTTTTCTTTCATGAGAATTGAATTAGAAAGAAGTAGAATACAATGTTGAGCTACTTTGAAAAATATGTCCTTGAGGTCTTTATAAGACTAAGCAAATACATTTCTATATTCCATAATTAACAATTTATAATTTAATTACTCATCTTCTATCAATTAATCTTCAATTTTGATTAGTTTTGGATCTTTATTCTTCAAAGATACATCTATTAATTTATATGTTAATTATGGAATATATGAAAATTTCATATGAAAATTGCTTTGTGGATCTTGTATATCAATTATTTGATATTTGTAGATAATTTGCTATATCATTTGTAGCCATAAGACTACTAAGATTTCTTCCCCTTTCCCTTGTTTAAAAAAAAAAAAAAAAAAAATTGATTATAAAGGCATTATTTTGCTTCACTTTTGGTTTAAATTTTTCTAAAAATGCCATCATGAGTATGTTCCAATTTTTGAATATTTGAAGGAGATAATTTCTATACCATTCATAGGCTCTATTTTTTAATATACTCAAAAATCATACTAGGTAATATCTTAGGTTTGTAATTAAGTAGGTTGTAAGAAGCTCCATAAATCTCTCTATATATACAAATGGATT
Organism: Physcomitrellopsis africana; assembly: GCA_036785485.1. Taxonomy (NCBI): domain Eukaryota; kingdom Viridiplantae; phylum Streptophyta; class Bryopsida; order Funariales; family Funariaceae; genus Physcomitrellopsis; species Physcomitrellopsis africana. Next base: position 20,813 of record JAWRVF010000135.1, on the reverse strand, counting down.
ATCATCTTTACTTTTTTTGAAGATTGAAAGATTATAAGGCATGGGAGTTGTTTGTAATCCTTCTAGAATTACAATGAGCAAATTCCTTGAATGGACCAAAGAATTTATGAATATATGATTTGAAGAGGCTTCTATTTCACAATCCATTGAAGGAAAGCTAGGTCTTAATTCTTTTCTTTCTTAATTTATATCTATAAAAGAATTAAGAGATTCCAAGTCCAATCCTTCTTCTCCTACTACTTGATTAGGATTTACTTCCAATAGATAGATTATGAATATGTCTTGTGATATTGTGGTATGTCTTATTTGTCCAATCATTGGACCTCAAATCCTCTAAATTTTAGAATAGATTTTTTAATGGATTTCTTTGGATTTTTTTATAAATGGGACTAATTTAGGTTGTTTAGATTTAATAGAACAATGCATCTAGCACGACTATGGATATAATATTAATCTAGACTCCTAATTTTAATATATCAATCTTTACAAAATCAATTTTAAATGTTTTGGCCATCTACTTGCAATCCATTTAAGATACTTTCTAATAAAAAAGAAAAACAAAATAGAAGCAATTAAAGAAAGAATGCTTGCTTGAATATCACCTCAAATAATATTTTTTTTAATTTTACTTACTATATAGTACAATTTTGTATGGTAGTGATCTTAACCAATAATAATATAAAAAAAAATCTCGTTCTGAGACAATAGGAAGTCAAAGCTCTCAATTTTTCTGATTTCTTTATATAAAAGTTATTTGAAAAATTATCGACTATAATCTAAGCCTAACGTTTTAAATAAGGCTTAGGATTTAAAACTAAAGGATTAAAGATTTTATCTACCTCTTACACCATATCTACAAGAGAGACTGGAGACTTACCTCTCTTGTATTGTTGTATTATGGTTTCACTATCATGTGAAAATATTATACATGTATATTTAATATAAAATTTATTAAATAACTAAATGAGAGCCATATCAATAGATTTTTATTAGTCACAAAATATAATTATATTATAATGTTAAAAAAAATTTGTTTAAAAAGATTATTTTTTTAATAATAATTTTAGATTAAATTTCTATTAATAATAATTTTTATATATTTTGAATCATCTTTATTAGATATTGGTGATCCTTGAAATCTTATTTACTTTTTTTATTTGATGTTTAGAAAACATATTATATAAATCTTATTAGAAAAAAGATTGGAAAGATATTTTTAATATAAAAAAAGAATAATTAGATCATTTATATGGATGAATGGAGATGGATGATAGAAGTTTCTATTCCTATTGGCTAAAAGTCATATTCCATGGACTTCAAGGAGGCTACTCGAGGCCTTTTTAGCAATTAGGATTTTTTTGAAAGAATTTAAACATTAGAGGCTAAAATCAGCAAGTTTGGATCTTTGGCTAAGATTGTGGTACAAAAATTATGTGATTTAGATTTGTTATGAAGGAGATATAAGTGTTCAAAGTTAGGATGTTGAAATTGTACCTATTGTCACTCTTTTGGATATAACTCATGCATACAAAAAGCAATAGAAGATTAGTGATTAAGATTAGAAAGAACATTTTTTCATCTATACTTTTTATATATGGCTTGATGAAATCCAAGCTAGAATAAAGAAGATATTAGAAGTTGAAGTCAATGCTTGTAATCTAAGTGCACTAAGTGATCCTACTTAATTAGTGGTTGTATTTTGAACTATATTCTAAGAAATTTGATAAGTTTTTGGCTCAAAATTTTTAAAAGTATGTACGTTTATGTTGCAAAATTATATGCAAAAATTTTGTAGCATTAAGATTTTATATTTGTGAAATATAAAGAAAATAGTATTTGAATATTTATAAACTAGGGTTTTAAGCACCTACTAGAATTTTTAAGATTTTGAACAACCAAAAGTGAATCTACAATTGAATTTATTTGTAATAAAGCTCAAAAGTATTATCCACACTTTGGAGAAGTTTGATAGAAGTTGAATAGTTGAATCAAGAGTTATTGAACTACAAAATTAAAGAATAAATCAATTTTTGTGGATAAATAAGCTATTGAAGGATTTTGTTGCAATTTGAGCCTTTTGTATAAACTAGGAAGGTTTTTTAGGAGCTAAGACTTTATAGAGGTGAAAAAATGGATGTAAAGAGTTATAATAAAATTTTGATGTAAAGATGAGGTTTTAAAAGGAGATTATAGATTTTTCTTGAAAACTAATAACAATCTATCTTATCATCAAGTGGTTAGTTGTGATTTTATTTAAGAAAAAGGTGTTAAGGATCTTCTATATGCCATAGAAGGACTTTATATAAAAATCTATTTAAATATAAGAGGATTTTATTGATATAATATTTTTTTTATAATATTTTTATATTATTTGTTCTTTTTATTAAAGACAAATCATTTATTGGAATCTTGTCAATAAGTTATGAGTAAATTCTCTACAACTAGGTATCTACTTATCAATTATCTTCTTTTCTTTTCTTTTCTTTTCTTTTCTTTTTTTTAAAAAATTCTTCTTATTTTGTTGGTGAAATAAATTCTCTAACCTATCATTGGAAAATCCTTTTCTATCCTATACTTGTGAAGAAAAAGGATATGGTAGGTGGAGAGGATGATTAAATTTCTCTACTATTATAAAAAGGCTATTCACAAGAATATTTATAAGGATAAGATAAAAAATTGCTTGTTCAAATAAACAATCCCTTGTTTCCTATGAAAAAGTGGGATACAAGAGATATAAAGGGTGATTAAATTCCTGAGCTACTAGAAAAGGGCTCTCAACTAGAAAATTACAAGGAAAGAAGGAATGAAACCTTGAAGACAAGCTCCACCTCTTATACTTTGGAAGTGACAACCAATTTCAATACATAAAACTTATCATGCATATAGGAAAGAAAATAATATTGGTTAATAAAAATAAAAATAAAAATATAGATAAAAATATAGATAAAAAATAAATAAAAATAAAATATAGATTAAAATATAAATAATAAATAAATAAAATAAAATAAAAAGAAAAATAAAAATAAATTTAAATTATTAATTTAATTTAATTTTTATTAATTAATTAGATAATTATTTTTTCTATTTAAAATTTTTTTTACTTTAAAATTTTTATTTTTATTTTATTTTTTATTTTTTATTATTATTATTATTATTATTATTATTTTATTTTTTATATTTTATAATTTTTTTAATTTAATATAATTTTAAAAAATTAATATAAAAATTAAAATTATTATATAAAATTAATAATATAAATGATTGAAGAGATAGAAATCTCTAATCTCTATTGTATTCCACTTAAAGTAGCAACCTCTTTCCACTCCAAAAATTTTCATAAATTCAATTTTAATTCAATAGTATTGAAACTCTTACCATTAAAAATTTAACTTTAAGATACTTATGTTTAAAAATTTCCACCATTAAATAATCATCAAGCACTAAGAAATGCTTTTCCAAACATAGAATACATGAAGCTACTAAGGCATTGAACCTCTTTCTAATCTAAAACTCATTACAAATTCAAATCAATTCCAATTTAAATATGTAATAGTTTTTGAAAAGCTAATATCAAAATATATAACTTCAAAAAATTTTAACTTAAAAGATCTCACAAATAAAAATTGATTGATAAAAACTCGAGAGTAATTAATATTCAACTCATTAATGAAATCTTTGACTATCTTCTAAAGTAAGAATTTGAAATGCTTTATTAATAACAATAAGGAAAAGATATAGAATACTTATCAATGATGAAGACCTACTTGAATTGCTTATTCAACAAAACCAAGCAAGATCAATCACAATAAACAACTCCACACTTCACACATACCATTAGAAGCACCATCTCTTTGCAAACACATTAAAATGTGAGGATAAATTTTACCCTTTGATTAAAATTATAAAATGGCTTCAATTAAAAGTTTCTTATAATTAGTGGTGTAAAATAAAGGAAACAAATAGCAAAAATAAAAGAAGAATAAATATAAAACAAGTGAAATATGTGCAATTAAGCAATTGCACGCTACAAAACTAATCACAGTCTATTCATTAGATTTTCATCCAATATCAATTTTAAAAAAATTAAAATTTATATTTTTAATTAGATAATTTTAATCTTTTTAATAATATAAAAAAATATATAAATTCAAATTACTATGAATAAATTATGAAAATTTAAAAATAGAAGATAAATAATAAAAAAATTAAATGAATAATTTTTACCTCAAGGATAACTTGCTTAAGAAATTAAGAATTTGAATCTCACCAAGACTCATAAGTAGTGTAGAAGGGTGTCCTAGAGAGGCCTTGAGTCCTTAGTCTTATACTCCTATCTACATCCAAAGTGCCACAATTTATATGAGACTTATACACCTCCCTTCCTACAAGGACTAAACTAGCTACTGGTCCTTCTATTTTCTATTAGTAGAACTAATCTTTTTGCACTTTTTATTCCACTATGGTATTTAAGACCATCCATTTAGCCTAAGAACCTTGTATGGCCTTCAAATCTTGCTTCATTTCTTCATAATGGCTCCTAAGGTAGTAAAATTCAATTTTACCAAAGTTTTGAAATCTTTTCTAAAAATTCCTAAAAAAATTTAAATAAATTTTAAATAAATTTTAAAAATCTTATAATATTTCTATATAATTAATATTTATTTAAAGCTATAATTTTTTAATTTTGATAATTTTTTATAATAATAAAATTAATTAAATCTACTAAAAATCCTATTTTCTATATAATTAACTAAAAAGACATGAGATTCTTTCTCATGCTTCTTTTAACTACTAATTAATCATTGATAAGATTTTTATAAATAATACATATAGATAAGAGGCTAATGTAGATATTGATTTCAATAATTAATTATTAATACTTAATAATAAGTAAAAATAATAAATCAACTAAAATAATTACCTCCAAGACTTACTAAGACTCCATTTCTTCTCCACTAATGCTATTTTTCTTTATTTAGGTCTTCTAAATACATGTTTATCTAACAATTATAATTTTGGCATGCTAAATATATTTTTTTGTTTTAAAACAACTAGTGAGTGAATTTGATGACTCACAAAATTACTTGTTGTTATATTAATATAAAAATTAATTATAAGATAATATATATTTTTAAAATGAAATATAAAAATATGATTTTTTATAAAATTTATTTATATTCTATTGTACAAAGAATTTAGATTTAATATACTTTATTTTTAAAAATATATAATCTTATTAAATTTAGATTATTTTAAAATAAATAAAATTATTTAATATCATAATTTGAAAGTATATAAAATTATTATAAATAATTTTAAAAGTAATAATGGCATTAAATCTCTATATGATCTTATAACGCAAGGTGAAAGCAAGCAGCTATGGATGAGGACATGTTAGGCTAGGCCTTGGGAGGCTATGAATATTTAGTTGTGGTCATGCCAAGGATGAAAAGGAGACTGATTGGTGGTCATCATCCATGAGACAAATGAAACTTTATCAAATATATCTGTTGCATTGCCATAGAAAGATATTGTTGTAGGGGTACTTGTCTCAATGCCAAAATCCCAATAATTTCTTCTTTTATAAAATTACTGCTTGGTGGCAGTTCTAACAATAGCTGCTTATACCATGTTGTAAAAAATCCTAGAATTTTATTTCACCATGAAGAAAAGAAGACTTGGTCAATAAAAAAAAATTGGAATCAATTCACACCAAAATTAATACCAATTATATCCTTGATATCATAGGTCTACAAACTTGGATTTGATTGTGGATGTTGGAACACCACAGATAGATTGTTGTATCCCAATGCTATATTTTTGGAGCACTTTAATCACTAATATTTTTATTATATTTTTTTATGTTGGCCAAATGGAATTGTACTTGTCATTTTATTTAGTATAAGCAGAAAATAACTTTATAAATTCTTTAAATTCATCATTTCAAATTCAAATAAATATTACATTAAAATATAGAATTATAAAATTAGAAGGTGCTAATGAAGCCATGATAATGTGATAGTAGAATTATTCCTATTGGCCAATTTAAATAAAAAGTCTTTTTCTATAATTGAATTATTTCCATGCTATAGTTGAACAAGTATAGATACATATGACAATGGTCAAATTTAAGATAATTGACAAAACAAAGATTCCAATAAAAGTAGAGGAGGGATTTTTCAAGATGATTTAATATAATGGCATTATTTTGTTTAGCAATCAATATACCTATAATTTAAAGAATAATTTTGGACTTTATGTAAAATTTATAAAATAGATTAATATTAAATATAATTAAAGATCATATCTAGATGATTTAAGTATTTAAAATTAAAATTTATATATTAATCCTATAAGCCTATAAATACTATTATTTTTTATATTGCCTTGGAAAAATCCATCTTAATATATAAAGTATCAATAATGTAAAAAATAAGATAGTATATTGATTTAAATATAGAAATCATTATTAAATATTTTTTAAATATATTGAATCACTTGATTTTATATTTCTATAGAAATAAAAAGTCATATAACATAGTAATAGTTTATTATAAGAGTGATAATTTTATTATAATTTGGTAAAAAAAATAATTAAAAAAAAGAAAAAAGAAAAAAGATGCTATTATAATAATAATAAATATAGACTAATACTAAAAAAAAATCTTAGAATATAAAAATCACAATAGATATAAGCAAAGTATCAAAAATATTAAACTTTAATTGAAGTGAATAAAATATTATAACTAATAAGAAGCAAATGAAATGAAAAAAGAACCTCAAAATCGTAGAAAGAAACAATAATTCTTAAGGTTAAATAAGAAGAGATTCAAATTAAAAAAAATTAAGTAAAAGAATATGAATAAATTTAGCAATAAAAAAATATTAATATAATGATTTCAAAACAAAGCAATGACTTTGGTAATTTATAAATGATAGGAAGTAAGTGCTTATTTTTTGAAAGAATCTACACAAACAAAAATTACAAAGCACAATGAAAAATATCAAGTAATTGTTTATTAACACATTGTTGAAGCTTAATCTTAGTTAATTCTAAATAATAATATTTAAAGAAGTGTATTTGGGGTAAAAAACCAATACCAATATTGACAAGTCAAGGTGTTATTGTGAAGAACTAAGATCAAAATTATGAAAAGAAGGTATTTGTAGTGAAGAGATAACAACAAAATTTGACAATATGAGAATTAAAAAGATATAAGAATATATATAAAAATAAAATAATAAATAAAACATAATACAATATTAAAAAAATTATGATTAAAAATATATTTAAAAATTAAATTCTATCATTTATAGAAAGAGATGAATTTATTTATAAAAGTAAATCAATCAAATAATATATATCAATACTAATTTGAGTAAATAGAGGTATGTAAATGGATATAAGTTGAAAAAGAATATTATATGAAGTTTTAAAATTTTAATTTAATTTTTTTATTTAAAAAAATATGTATTATTATAAATAATTTAATATTTAGTTTTATTGATTCTTATTTTTATAAATAATACCAATTATAGCCAATAATATAAATTTATATGAAGAAATTATTTTTTAAAAAATAAAAAAAAATAAAAAAATTAATATTAATTTAATATACATTATTATTTAGAATCTTCATTATCGACAATAGTTCTTATTGATGGATCATGTAATGTAAGCAATTGACTAAAAATCCACAATTTATTAAAGTTCTTCTAATGATATTAAATAAAACTAACCTATTTATTTTGTAAGACTTAATTTTTGTTTTTAAAATTCTTATCAAATATGACTAAATTATCCATCTGAAGTTTGCCATTGCATTTGAATTAGATAAAATTATGCAACTTGTAAAGAAACCGCCACGTAGACCCTCTTTTTTACTATGTAGATACCATTGTGCCATACACCTCTACATACACATAGTAAAACTCTTATTTACACTAATTAGTTTTAAGATAAATTTACAATAAAGAATTTGTGCACAATCGCTTATAACACTTTTTTTTTTTTTTTTTTTTTTTTTAATTGATTAAATTTAATAAAATTAAATAATACATTTTATATAATTCTTTTATTTATTTTAAAAATCTTCTTAATTTTGTTTAAAGAATCTTTTACTCTAAATTTATTCTAAATATTTTTAATATAAATAAAAGCTTTATTATATATATATATATATATATATATATATATATATATAGGAATATGTAGCACAAGAGGTGTCTATGCAATTAAAAAGAGGTGTCCACCTAGCATTTCTCATAATACATATATTATTTTGATTTAGATATGATATAATAGTTGCATATTATTGGCACAAATTTTAAAAACTATTCTTATATTTTAGCTATTTTAAGGATATAAAAAATAATATATTGAGGAGGAATTTTTATATTTTAAAGACTTGTATAAGTAGCCTTTGATACTATAAGCTTTCTAATATATTAACATTTTAAACTATAATTTATTAAAAAAATAAATAAATTCCAATAATAGTAATAGATAGACTATAGTCATTAGACAAAATAAATTGGCGCTTAAACAAAGTTGTTGGTGGCAATGAATTTATTGAATCCTTTCTATTTTATTTAATACATTCTATTATATTCTTCCAAACATTAAAACTCACCAAAAAATTATTTTAAGAGACTAGTACAAGAATTAGCTTAATAAACATGATATAACTTATCAAACCATAAAAACTTAAATCTAAAACATCTAAATTAGAGACTCTTAATTTTTATTTTAATAATTTTAGTAACTTAATTTAAAAGATATTATCTCCAATCAAAATATATTAATCTTAAACAATTAAGATATGGTACTCCATGCATACAAAGATCTTTTCAAATCAAATATCAATGTAATTGTACCAATTTTTATAATATTTAAAAACATCTAAATTTTTTTTATTATTATTTCTTTTTTTATAATTATTTAATTTTTATAATCTATTACTATCATAAAATAATCAAATATTTATTTAATTATATTAGATAAATTTAAAAAATAGAATTATATTTAAAAATTAAAATTTGATTTTGTATTTTTAATATATATGCTTAAGTATCATAGATATCTATATTTACTAATATATTTATTTAAATAAGTAAAAATAAGTAGAATTAGATAAAATAAGTAAAAGTAGAAAACTTTATTAATATCTTATTGAGAAGTTGTTTAGAAATTTTGTAGATACGGATTTAGTTTTTTACGTATTTATAGGTGATTGGTAGGTTAAAAACTTGGCCAACAAATTAGCCACATATTGCGCATGTTGGCCACTTGTATTACAAGTTAGCCATGTGGCACACATATTACAAACTTATTCTATAAGTTAGACATATATCTCGCAAATTGGACACATGTCATATGGCTTATAAGGTATTGCTACATAGCCTCTTAGTTAGAAAATATATATAGAGACAAGAGTGAGGCCTTCCTCACTCATATCAACAACTTTTTTCTTTTTCTTTTTTTTTTTTTTAAATTTAGTTTCAAGAGTTTCTAGTCTTCTTGATTATGGCAATAGCCATTCTAGTTTCTTCTTGAATATATATACTTTCTCATTTCTTATTATCATTCCTCTTTGATATAAATTTTATTTTATTTATTTATATTCTTTAAATTCTTATGATTGATTAATTGACAAAAATAAATGTATAAAATTTAGAGCTTAATTTTTCTTGATTAAGAGTGAATTATCTTTTTTTTTTAAAAGAAGAAGATATGAGCATATTAGAAGTTATGGATTATTTACTTCTAAATTGATATTATTGTTTGGACTTTTAAAAAAAAAAAAAAAAAATGATCCTTTTCTACCTCTTATTATAAATAATATAAGATTTTTTTTTTTTTTTTTTTTTTTTTTTTTTTCTTCCTATTATAAAGTTATGATAGAGTTTGTAAGAATAAAGCGTAGAACAGCACAAATATAAGAACAAATCAAATAGTTAGTACTTATAATGTATCAACTCACTTCATCATCATAAGAAATATCAAGATTGGTTGGAAATGAAGATGTAGAGATTATTGGAGTTATTTCAATATCTATACTTATACCAATAACTTTTCTTATAAGAGAGCATCTTGCAAGTATTACCAATATTATAAGAGAACCAAAAATTATCTTATTTGAGAAATTTAATAGTATAAGATCAAAGTTTTGATAATTTATTAACTAAGTATAATTGGTAATTGAACTTCAATGTGAAAGCTATGCAACCTTAAGATCATAAGTTAGGTGTATTGGAATATTACTTTTAGATTTTATCCTATAATAGTTTTCATCTTTTTTTTGAATAATATGATCTTATATTAAACAACTTGGAGGTTTTTTAGAAATAGTTTAATCCATGTATAGAAAGCATAATGTGGTTTTTGTTGCAATCAATAAGATTTGGATTTTATGCCAAGAAAATTGTTTAGTATCACTATATGCTTCACAATTTTGACAACTAGCAACTTATATAAAATGAGATGATGCTACACTTATTGACAAATTTTTCTATGAATTGCAATATGAAGTAAAGAAATTAATACTAAACTTACTTGATCTTCAAACATTGAATGAAGCAATTGAATCTACTATAGAGTGTGATAATTTGCTTTTTGGATTTTGATCTAAGAATTGTACAAGTACGCCACAACATTATCATGTTACATAAAATTAAACTTAAAAATACATTAAGCATTTGACAATAGAAGGATTTTGATTTTTTTTAAGTTCTTCTTATAATTAGTATATATATAAAGTATTTAAAAATACTTATCTTAGCAATTATGATGCTCTTAAAATCTCCAAGTCAATCAATTTTTACTTCTATCAATTTTAAAATACATCCAATTATTCATTAACAATAAAAATAAGATCTTAAATAAGTGATGTGGTATCCTAAGTATATCTTATCAACCTTAGACAAACTCAAGTTCTATCTTATCAAATCCTAATCAAACTTCAAACAACCTTTAAAATAATCCTAAAAAATTCTAAATAATCCTTATAAAATCCTAATAAAATCTTAATTAAATCCTAATAAATTTTGATCAAATTTTAAAAGAATCTTAACCAACTTTAATCAAAATTTAACCATATCCTAAATAAATACTGATCAATTCTAAAGAAATCTTAAATAAATCCTAATTAAATATTTAAAAAATCTTAATTAAATTTTAATCAATTTTGATCAAATCTTATTTAAATTCCAACTAAATCCTATCAAATCCTAATCAACCTTATATAGATCTAATAGCAAATTAAAATCTTTGTAACTTCCTACTTACTTATTGATTTCATTCAAAAAAATTTATACTTTTCAACCTTTTGATTGATAAAAAATTTACTTATAAATTAAAAGAAAGGATATATAATCCACTCAAATATTAGGCAACATCCTCTTCTAATCTTGATATTGAATTTCTAATGCTAAGATATCCTTCTTGGGCTATTAACTTGCTTCTAAAATTCTTATAAATGTTAGCATTATGTTAGCAATTAGCCTATTAAATTTCATCTCAATTTAACTAGCAAATTATTGTAAATTTTAGGAATCTTTACTAATCCTCAAACTACTAGTTACTAATATCCTAACCTACTTGAATTCCAATAATTTTGAATATAATCATCTAATTGAACTCAAATTCATAATGCAAATCTAAAACAACTATATTCACAAATCTACAAAATATTAATCTTAGATTTGCTACAAAATGCATAAATCTTTTAAAAATATAAATCCTATTTTTTTTCTTAAAAACAAAGCCATTTAAATCAAACCTTGATTTTACATAGCTCTTGCAAAGTTTGTATTAATATAAATTGCCTAGAATCAATGCTCATTAAACTTCTTTTAATTTTGTTCTCTAATCTTATTTTTTAATCAACAAAAGAACATTGTATATGCTATAGGCATGCAATTTTGTACCTCAAGGTCTGGTTTCAACCCTAGTTTATAAATGGTCCTTCCTATGTATCAACTTAAGCTTTTTTTAGTAATTTTTATTGAAAATTATTTTTTATTTTCATCTAAAAATATCTTTGGTAATTTGTTCTCTAACCTTATCTTATTATATTTACAACCTTACAAAGTAGATTGAAGTTCTTTTAGCAAAAAATAGCATTAATACTAAAATTTCTACTATCTCTCTATCTTTTATTTATAACTTTTAAAATAATTTTTTACTATATTTTTAATAAATTCCTTCTAAATTATTAATCTTCATATACTCTTTCACTTAATATGCTATTGTATGATTCCAATATATTTGTTAACTGTATCAAAAATCCTTCATATTATGAAAACTTTTAATCAATACTTTTCATATATTTATTATTATATCAATATCCTCTAACATCATTGATTAATATTCAAAGAGAAGAAAATTAAATATTTTTGATTTTATTGTCTATATTATTTTGATTTTTATAAGACAATCCTTCCAACTAGAAAAAATAATACAATTAAAAAAATAAAAATTGACAAACCAAATTTACTTTAAATTTGACTTTTAACTGAAATAAAAAATTAAAAATCAAAACTAATTGGTATATATATATATATATATATATATATATATATATATATTAAAAATAAAAAATATCTAAAAAGATTAAAAAATAATATAAATTTATTTACTAATTTTATATTATTATTTATGCTAATAATCATATATATTTTATTTAAGTAAGTTCCAAAAAAAATACTTTTTTTTTTAAATATATGATTTTTCTCAATATATATATTATAAATTCTTGTGCTTTATATTCTTTATCAATTTCAATAATATTTTGATCTATATCTTATAATTGATCATATATTTTAATGACTCCATCTTTGTCTATTTTTACTAATGATTGCTAAATCAATGTATCTAATATTAAACTTAGATCTTGATTTAAACTAAGATTTTTAATTTTTGACCATATTTGCAATACTCTTTCTTTTAACATGCCTTGCAAATACAAATCATTATTAAAAAATAACATGTATCCAAAAATATATTCTTTTCTTCACTTTTCAAGCTATTAAAGCTTATTCTTAAACTTTTCCACAGCTTATAGTTACTATTTTTTTCATCTCCATCTAAACATCTCATCCTTTTTAGTCTTTGTGAAGCTTGCTTCTAACACCTTAATCTCTTTTGTCCTTTTAAAAATGCACCTATGTCTTTTAAGCTCAAAGGTAGGCCATTATAAGCTTTTACAAATATTTTGCCAATATCAATAAATTTATTTGACAATTCAAAATAATATCTATAAGAATGGTTATTAAACAACTTTAAACTTGCATCTTCATCAAATTCTTTAACATCTATTGCATGAGCTATATTAAAATAATACTTAATTGATTTCTAAATTATATATAATACTAAATTATTTAAATTATATGTATATATAAATTACCAAATAAGAAATAAAAATATTATTAATAATAAGCTACTAAATTTTTATTATAGTTAAATTTTTGATAAAAAATAACTATTAAAAGTAATAAAATAAGGTATTTTAATTATATAGGATTCTATTAAAATCTTTTTTTTAACATATTTAATCTTTCACAAATATTCATAAAATTTGGATGTTGTGAAGGATTCAAGTTCCAATATTTTTTAATCAATTGGATTAATTTTTCACAATTTGAAGGTAAATTTTATCTTTCTCTATTTTTAATTTTTTTAAACAAGTCTTTTTTTATTAAAGATATCATTAGATGAATCTTTTTGTGAAAGAATTTTGAAGCATAATATTCCAAATAAATAAGCATTTGCTTTAAAAGGACATGTTGTCATTCTCTCATAAGCCTTCTTCAGTTCTTCGGGAGCCATATATGCTAATGTATCATAAATATACTTACTTTTTCTAACTTTTGGATTTCTTCCAACATCAATCTTAAAATTTTAAAATCAATCAATTTGATAATAGGATATTGAATTGTATTGTTTAAAACTTTTTTTTCTATGATATTTATTAGAATATTATTTGGCTTTAGATCACAATGTGCAATTTGTATGTCATACAAATAATATATTTTTTTTGCAATTTGAAGAATAATATCAATTTAACTATAACATGATATTGGTTTTTTTCCTTCCAATATCTTATATAAATTATTTTCTATAAATTCTATTATTAAATATAATTTTTTATTTATATCAATTTTTGCATTCATTTCACTACTTTTATAAAGAACACAATACAAAACTTAGTGTAATATCTTCCAAAACCAAGGTGTACTAAAACTTAGTACAATATCTTCTATAGTACATATTTTATCACTTTTATGAGCATAACCTTCCAAAGTACAAAAATATTTGATAATATTGAGATGACTTAGGCTTGCTAAAATCTCTACTTCTTTGACAAATTATTTTTTAAAACAATGATCAATTTATTTTGTTGCACTCAAAAGTCCCATCTACTTGGTTTTACAAAATTTTACATAACCTCCTTTATTTATATATTTCAGAAATTACAAGTTCTTGAAGTTGGTTGAAAGTTGCAAAGCATCCATCTTTCTACCTTCATTGCTTTATAAGGCCTTCAATCCTTTTGATAAATGATTTACTAATCTACAATTTTGATCTTTCTTTTCAATCAAATGGATTAATCTTTTATACAATTTATTATAATCATCTTCAACTTCATCAAAAGATATACCTTTAAAATGATAAATTTGTTTTTTATGGGTTGCTTCAGATATTGCTTTGAAAGCATATTACTTGTTATATTACAACAACATTTCAAATTTCTATGTATTTCTTTAAATATTTGTTTATTATTTAATTAAAAGATGTTTAATTTATACAAATTTTATTTTCTACAATCTTTTATTAATAGATAAATCTTACTTATAATAAAAAATAATTTACTAAAAATAAGTTTATATTTAATATTTTATTTTTATTTAGCAACAATTCTTAAATTTTTTTTACAACATGATCAAGTATTTTATAAATTTTAACATATGGATTCTTATTTAACATATCTTTTTTTCTCAATAGAACCTTCATTTTTGCAACATAGCTTTGAATATAATTCTAAATGTTTCTAATTTTATTTTGAGTTTTTAATACAGTGTCAATATTTTGAAGATGAATATTATAATTCTCTAAAAACTTGAAGATTCTTATATCAAAAAACCAATTAAAAACTCCTAAACTATGAATAAATGCTTAAAGAAGAATTCCAAAAACTTAGCCATTATGTATTGTTGACAATTAATCAAGTCCTACACTCCAATTATAAATCCAATACAATTTATTAGTTTCATTTTATATTTTATTAATACAAAAAATAAATATAGACCTTATTAAATATATAAATATAAAAATATAA
Organism: Physcomitrellopsis africana; assembly: GCA_036785485.1. Taxonomy (NCBI): domain Eukaryota; kingdom Viridiplantae; phylum Streptophyta; class Bryopsida; order Funariales; family Funariaceae; genus Physcomitrellopsis; species Physcomitrellopsis africana. Next base: position 5,475 of record JAWRVF010000135.1, on the reverse strand, counting down.
AAAGCACAAAAGCATAATTTACAAAAGAATATAAAGTACTTGTAACCACTATTACAAATTATTAAATAGAAATTTGATCTTAAATTAATAACAATAACATCTTTTAATATTACTTACTACATATTCTTTTAAACTAAATTTTACCAAATTCTTTTTCAACTTTTCAAAAACTAAGTCTTCTTATTTCTAAGCTTCTAACAAATGCTTCAACAATAAAAATGAAATTTAAAAGCTACATGCAAAACAAAATTGTGTATTAAAATAACAAATATAGATCACATGTAAAATGTTAAATTAAAATCTAGATCTATTAGAATTGTAATATAATATAATATAATATAATCACTAAATAAATAAATTATATATATATATATAATTAGAAATATAAATATAAATTTAAAAAATCACACATGTTATTTTTTATAATAATAAATTCTACAATAAGTACTTGTTTTCAAATTGTATTATTTAATTAGGCATAATTTTAAACATTAAAGTCTTTAATTACAAATACTTATATATTACAATAGTTTGTCAATGCTATATTAAATCAAAAAATTTAATAAATTTTACAAGAAAATTTGACACCTAATAGTTTAGAGTTTTTTTATAAACAGATATAAAATATTGCTTCAAACTAATACAAACAGAAGTAATAACTAAATAAACAAAATAATATAAAAAGCACTTATTGTATCACCACAAATATTATAAACAATATTAAGAGTACATCCTTCTACAATTGAATATCTTTCTTTCTATAATGACTTAATAGAGATTTTTATATTCTAAAAACTATATTTACAACACTACATTGCATTTTAATATCCCAATCTTAATAAAGACAACCACTATGTCATAGACCACATGAAATTTGCACCAACATCACACTATTATTTGATCAATCCTTAACAATTTTTTGCATTCATTAAATAGTTCAATTTACATTCTATATTAAAGATCTCTATCCACATAAATACCATCACTTTCTTTAATTAGTATTTTTTTCCTACCCAGACAAAAACAGGCAAAACTCAATCAAGTAGCAACCTAAACAAATTAAAGCCCGAAGATGCACCCAATTAGAGCCCAGAACAACAACTGTCTAACAACTCAACAAAGCCTGTGACCCTGCAACTCAAGCCTACATGTAAAGCCTTTCCGACACATGCACTCGAGTCAAGCAATTGTTGATCCAAATCGTCCACGTAAACATGCCCTCAACTCAAACTCCAGATCCACTCGGCCCTGAGAACACTATCCTCAAATACTTGCGCTCGCGCTACAATCTAACCAATCCACCACACCCTCAGCAGACTACTCTCTGATCCGAGCGGGTTTAGATAACTACCAACTTTTTGGAGATGCACAAGGAACACAGAAATCTCTATCACCTACTCCAGCCACGGCGCTACTTGTACCCAGGAGAGCAACGTCACAGCATGTAAGCACGCGTGGAAACGAGAAGGCACGGAGCTTTCAGCCAGCGCGAGGTGAAGTCAAGCAACTGTGGGTGAGGCCAAGCCTGGCCGGGTTGTGCCATGGTCATGCCGAGGATGAGAAGGAGATTGATTGGTGCTCATCATCCATGAGACGAATGAAACTTCGTCGGATACATCCACTGCATAGTCGTGGAAACGCGTGGCTGTGAGGGGTGTCTATCTCCGCGTCTGAATCTAACAGCACTTGCTCCTTCCGCAAAATCGCTGCATGGTGGCAGCTCTGGCAGTAGCCGTGTGCACCACGTTGTACTTAGCCCCAGAACGGCATCCGACCATGAAGAAAAGAGGACCTGGTTGAAGAACAGAAGTGGAATCAACCCACACCGAAATCAATACCAATTGTATCTTTTATATCACACTTCTACAAACTTAGACTTGGTTCTGGATGTTGGAACCTCACAGATGGGTCGTCGCATGCTGTATTTCTGGATCACTTTGCCATTACAGCTACAACACAACACGATGGTGATCCATCACTCTCTAAGGAGTTGTCTGTATGTGACTAGACTTTCTCTATCACGGCTTCTTTGTTTAATCACTAATATTAATGTTATTTTTTTTCATGTTGGCCAAATGGAATCGTACTTGTCATTTTTTATAGTATAAACCAAAAATAATTTAACAAATTCTAAGCACTTATTATCTCAAATTCAAATGAATATTGCATTATAATATGGATTTGAAAAATTAGGAGGTGCTAATGAGGCCCATGACAATGCTCATATTTCAATGAAAATGATCAATATTAAGGTAATTGATAAAACAAAGATTCCAACAAGAGTAGAGGAGAGATTTTCCAAGATAATGTAATATAATGTCATTATTTTGCACAACAATCAACATATCCATAATTTAAAGAATAGCTTTGGACTTTGCATAAAGTATATAAAACAAATTGATACTAAATATATAAATAACAAATTTATCTAGATGGTATAAGTACCTAAAATTAAGAGTTACATATATTCCCTATAAATCTGCAAATATATATATATATATATATATATATTGCTTTAGAAGAACTTATAATATATCAATAATATAAAAAATAAGATAGAATAGTGTTATAAATATAGAAATTGTAATTAAGGACTTTGTCTTTAATACATTGAGCCACTTGGTCTTGTAATTCTATAAGAATAAAAAATCATATGGTGTAGTAACACCCCATTATAAATAGGATAAGCAAGTGATTTTGCAAGACAAACAATTAGAATTAAGAAGAAAAATATGTTATTATAATAATGCCAAAGATGGACTTTAAAATAAAAAAATAAAAAAAAAAAAAATCTTGGAATATAAAAATTATAATAGATATATACAAAGTATTAAAAATTACAAAATTTCAAGTCAAGTAAATAAAATATTAAAGTCGATAAGAAGCAAATGAGACCAAAGAAGAACATAAAATCAAAGAAAGAATCAATGATTCTTAAAGTTGAATAAGAGGAGATTCAAACAAGGAAAAAATTAAATAAAAGAATATGAATAAATTTAGCAATAATATAATATTAATGTGATAATTTTAAAACAAGGCAATGACTTTGGTAATTTTGAAGGATAGAAAATAAGTAGTTATTATTTGATAGAATTTACTTAAATAAGTATTATATATCATATTGAAGGATATCAAGTAGTTATTCATTAACACGTTATTGAAGCTCAATTTGAGTCAATTCAAAACAATAACATTAAAAAAAGTATATTTGGGATGAAAAATCAATACCAACATAAACAAGCCAAGGAATTATTGTAAAGAACTAACATCAATATTATTAAGAGAAGATATTTGCAATAAAGAGACAACAACAAAATTTGATAATGTGAGAATTGAAGAATTATAAGAATATATAAAAATATATATAAAAATAAAAATAAAATAAATACAATAAAATCTAACATAACACAAAAATAAATAATATTGATATTATATTTAAAAATAAAAATATACCATTTATAAAAAGAGATAAATTTTATACTAAGGTGAATCAACTAAATATTGTATCAATATTAATTTAAATAAATAGAGATATTTAAATAGATGTAAGTTAAAAAAGTATATAATGTAGAATTTTTAAATAGATATAAGTTTAAAAAGTCATATTAATAAGATATATAATGTGAAGTTTTTAAATTTTTATCTAAATTTTTATCTTTTCAAAAAATATATATAATATCATAGATAATTTAAAATTTTAGTTTTATTAATTCTACTTGTTTTTACAAATAATACAAATTGCAATCAATAACACAGCTTTACTTGACAAGATCTTCTTTTACAAGAACATTGAATAATAACTTATTTTATATTTGTTCTATATACATAATTATCTAGATTCTTCTTTATAAAGAATAACACTTATTGGTGGATTATATATTACAAGTAACTAATAGAAAATTTACAATTAATTAGATTTCTTCCAATGGCATTGAATAAAAATAACCTGTTCATTTTGAAAAGCTTAATTTTTGTTTTTGAAATTCTTGTCAAATATGACTAAATTATCCATCAAAAATTTACCATTATATTTGAATTAGAAAAAAAATTATATATAAATGGTTTTGATTTGGATATAATACAATAGTTACATATTATTGATACAAATTTTAAAAACTATTTTGATACTCTAGCTATTCAAAGAATGTTAATGACAATCTGTTTAGAGGAGAATTCTTATATTTTGAAGACTTATATAAGTAGCATTTGATACTTTAAGCTTTCTAATATATTAATATTTTAAACCATGGTTTATAAAATATATATTTATCTAATATTACTAGAAGATAGACTATAGTCATTAGATAAAATAAATTGGAGCTTGAACAAAGACATTAGTAGCAACAAGTTTATTGAGTTGTTTTTATTTTATATAATATATTCTATTTTATTCTTTCAAATATTAAGACTCATAAAAAAATTATATTGAGGGACTAATACAAGAACTAGCTTATAAAACATGATCCAACTTATTAAATCATAAAAACTTAAATTACAAATATCTAAATTAGAGGCTCGTAATTTTTATTTCAATAATTTTAGTAACTTAATTTAGTAATAACTATTCCCAATTAAAATATACTAGCATCAAAAGGATAAGATATGATATTCCATACATATAAGAATCTTTGAAAAACAAACATAAAAAAACCACACCTTATAAGATACATAATAATATAGTCATATTGATAAAAAAATTATTAATAGAATATTATACATCAATTGATTTTTTATATTTTTCTTTTTTATTTAAAAAATCTACAAATTCAACAACATCTTTATATATATTGATATTACTTTTATTAATAAATACTAATATTAGTAATATTTTTTATTATAAAAATAATATCAAAGATATTATTTTAATTATCAAATAAGTATATCTTTATAATTGATAATAATTATTCGTGATAGAAAAGACAACAATTATTCTTGATAGAAAATACAACAATTATCAATAGATTAGCTTGCACTAAAAAAAAAGTTTTAGGATAGTAGTGGTAAGAATATAACAATTAAGTATTTATGTAAAGTAAATAAGTGCTTATTATATTTAAAATTTTATATAAGAAATTATATAATTAGATTTTTCTATTGATATAAACAAATTCTAAAATGAAGTTGTTTTATCAATAAGAATAAAGTCTAGAAACCTTCAATTTGAAAAGATGTTGTATTTGAAAATAACACTTAAAATATTGAACATATTTACAACTACCTATAGTGAGTACTGTAAATCAATATAGCTTTGAATTAGATCTTTTACCACTATATTAATAACAAATACCAATCTAAATAGAACATGTTGCATCTAGACTTCAAATAAATATTAAAATAAGAATATGATTCTTAAAAACAATGGTTTTTTAAAATAAATGATTTTAGTGATTTGGATAATTTGTATTCTTAAAACTAAAATGTGTTTACGATTCTAATAATTTCACTAGAACTAAAAGCATTAAAAACCTCAAATTT